>OY755196.1:9209804-9249727 GCA_963576735.1 Bedellia somnulentella
TAGCCGTGAGTATATGTATGTATGTTATGGATATTCTTGACGACCAAAGCATTATAGTTAGATATGATTCAATCAGATAGTATCAGACAATTATTCCTATGAATAATCATATATTTACAGACAGGATAATGTGCGCGATGGCTCTTTATTATTTTGGGATTATGGAATCTATAGCCGTGAGTATAAGTAGGTATCATATTTTATTCATTCTGATTTTTAATTGATGTAAGGCGGTTCACTAGCCTATGCATACTTTAATTTAAATAAAACTTTTTTACTAATAAAGTAAGTATATTCACCTATACCCCATATCTTCGTCGTACACGTGGCCATTGTTGTGTCCGTTGTAAGGCGCCGGGTTGGGCTGCGGGGGCGGGGGAGGGGCCGAATTGCCGGCTGGCTTGTTTGCTAGGACCTGTAAGGACATAAAAAGATAGGTTAAGAGGTGATACGTAAATGAAAACGGGCCAAAATACGCCGATGTTGCATGTTTCATTCTCGTATATTATAAAATATAGAATATGGTATAGTAATGGGGAACAGTCTTATAAGGCCAATTTGAACGAAACATTTATGTATCTGTGTTAAACTTCCAATACCTATTTGACTGATCTGGCTCTCAGTCAGATGTTCACTTTAGTACTTTTGAAACTGCGCACATCAGGTGTTCTAGATCTTTATTTAGATTTCTTTACTTAGTCTTAAGCTTGTGGAAACAGCAAAGATATACTGGCCAGTACACCCTGCTGTGTACCAACTTAAAATTTGTATTTATGCTTAGTTTAAAAAACTTTCGATACCGCGATGTAGAATATGAGTGGGACACTGCTATGTGCGAGTGAGTATGCAGTAGTGTGCGCTCTAACAGTACTCCTACAAGCTTTTGAATTAGTTAGTAGGGCCTTTTAACACATGCATGAGCAATAATATCGTTAATTTCAATTTCGTTTAATAAATATTTATATAAAACCGATGAAAATCTGAGGAAAAATCTTCGAGTATTCGGTCCGGTTTTGATAAATTTAGTTTCTTTTTCCACCCTCACCTCCAACATATGCACAGATGCGAAGCAGCCTGCATCCTCCTGACAAGATAACTGTATTCGAAGAAATGATTATTTCTATGATCAAAAATTTCGGCTCCAATTTCTGTTTATTCGAAGATATGTTTTTTTCTCAAACTGGTATACAAAATAAGTTTTCCTTTCCTCATCTCTAATATTTGACGATACCAAAAAACCAATAATTCCACCAAAAACACAAAACCCTCACCTCCAGCGTATGCATCATCGCCCTAGCGAAACAGTCGGCGTCCTCCCGACAAGAGAAGTTGAGGCCGTACACGTGCCGCGCGTCCCGCCACTGGTGGAACGTGGCGGTGGCTTGGTTGTACTTGAGGCCACGGACTATGCCGCAGTTTATTACTACCTGGAATGCAGAAATAACGAAATTAATATTAAAACTAAAGCTATGTGTAGATGATCCCTTGATGAAGATGGTGGACGGTGGTCCCTTGATTATATATCTGTAGCGACCAACGATTCTGTGACATTATTTTTGCTGTCAAAACATATACATGTTTGCCGTGTAGTGCCGGCTTAGAATGTTACTACCCCTTTCTATCCACGGGTGTCGTAAGAGACGAGTTAGGTTATGGAGATTTTTAAGTGGTTTTGGGCGATGCGGTTGGAGACCCATCACCAACGATACTTTATTTCTACAATCTACTCCGCTATCAACTTCTAAATGTGGCTGAGGAGTTTCTAGCTCTAAAGCTCTGGTTACCCCTTTGTGCGATTTATAGCCGTGAGTATATATATGTAAACCGTATACAAATAAATAACATTTAAAACGATAATCTTGCAATTTTGCTATATACAGACAGTAGCAAAAGATACGTAATCAAGAGACGTGCCAAGTTAGAAGCGTGCCTAGTCCAGAATTTTGTGGGGATCGTGAAAGTTGTTACAAGGCATTCTTTACCAACTCTTTTCGGATACATCATATGGGGCACGCTTATCGCAGATTTGTACAAATAAAATTCTCTCACTCACTTAAACCTTTAAAACACAGAGGCATAGACACAGCCAGTATTAAAATCCATAAACCAGGTAACTACGTCTTTCGTGTATTACT
Source organism: Bedellia somnulentella (assembly GCA_963576735.1). Taxonomy (NCBI): domain Eukaryota; kingdom Metazoa; phylum Arthropoda; class Insecta; order Lepidoptera; family Bedelliidae; genus Bedellia; species Bedellia somnulentella. The sequence continues at coordinate 9,211,940 of OY755196.1, forward strand.
ACGGTCAACATTTTAACTATCAGCTGTGTATTGCTGTCAGCTTAGAATAGCACTACCCCATTTTTTCCATGGGAGTTTGTAAAGGAGATGTAAGGGTATTGGGGTTTTTTAAGTGATTTTTGGGTGATGCGTTTGGAGACCCAGCTAATTCATATATTTTACAATCTTTTACTTACTCAACTTCCAAAAGTGGCTAAGAATTTCTTAATCTGAAAGTCTGGTATTCCTTCTAGGGTTTTATCACCGTGAGTAATATGTATGTATGTTAATGCATTCAACAAAACGAAGACACGTTAAATGACTTGCAATGCAAACAAGTGCATTAACTGTACCATCACTCGGTAATCGAGTACAGCGGAAATATAGAGGTGCGATAAGCATCTCAAAGTTCAAAGAACTAAGCACTATGAAAAGGTTCGAGATAGTAGATAATCAGATGTTATTTTACATACATACATATACTCACGGCTATAAATCCCTTAACGGGGTAGCCAGAGCTTTGGAATGAGAAATTCCTCAGCCACTTTTGGAATTTCATTGGGGAAAAGATGGTAATAAGAAATGTTTTTGGTGACGGGTCTCCAACCACATCGCCCAAAAATCACTTAAAAAGCCCCTATACCCTTAGTCGCCTCTTACGATCAACCACGGGTAGAAATCGGTTAGTGTTATTCTAAGCCGACACTACAAGGCTATGTTATTTTCTTACGGTTTTTTGATGATGAATTAGAAATGTCGAAAGAAAAGCATAATAACTATGTAACTTTAAACCTTTACTTTTCTTTTTGGAAAGTGAATTCAAAATATTTGAGAACTTTTTGCGTTTTTAATAACACAATGGTTATAACGCCGAGTTAAATTAAGCAACCCAAACTATCATCTTACCTCATGATCATTCAGTTTCCGTCCGACCACGAGGGCACCCAGCGTTTGGTCATGTGACAGTGTATTCGTACAAATCGGCGATAGGCCTGCCTGATTACACTGTCTAACAAAACATGGGTACTCTGAACATAGGATGACAATGCCATGTGGTGTTCCAAAGAATCATAACCTCTGCCACTCCCTTTGGGATTTATGGCGCTGTCTTATTGTTACCATGCCGTGTAGTGCCGGCTTAGAATGTCGCTACCCCTTTCTACCCACGGGTGTCGTAAGAGGCGACTAAGGGTATCGGGGCTTTTTATTGGATTTTTGGGCGATGCGGTTGGAGACCCATCACCGAAAACCTTTATTTTACCGCCTTTTCCCCACTCAACTTCCAAAAGTGGCTGAGGAATTTATAATTCCTTGGCTCTAGCTACCCCTTCTAGGGATTTATAGCCGTGAGTATATGTATGTATGTCTTACCAAGGTACTCCAGACCCCAGGTGACATGTTTCAAGTGATTTTCAGAAGTATTTGTATCTTTGTCATCTTCTCGTGGATTTATGAAATAACAAACCATAATCTTACCTCATAATCATTTAGTTTCCTTCCAACCGCCCTAAAGGTGTTATGCTGTGTATGGTGGTAGACATGAACCATGGACATCCCCGATGGAGGGCCCGAGGGCACCCAACGTTTGAGGGTGTCATGTGACAGTGTATTCGTACAAAAACGGTGATATGCCTGCACCATATCATGTGCTCGTCGGTAAGAAAGAGATAAAGATACTTTGGACGTGTGAAATAGATAATTGTATTAGGCCACGAATTTGTAGTTACCAATGCAGGTGACAATTTCTCGTGAGTTTTACGCCCGATTTCTGAATTGAGTATTCAAGCTGAGAACGACTTAAGTATCGTTATGTCTCATTCAATTGTTAAGATTTCAATGAGACATAACGATACTTAAGTTGTTCTCAGCTAGAATAATCAATTCAGAAATCGGGCGTTAGAAGAATCAGTACCTCTGCCATTTCTTCGAAAATTTTCGGCTTCAACGTTATTTACCTAAAGTAATAAGCCATATGCCCCTCCCTCGGGTATTTCAGCGTGAAGTTCTTGTTAAGTATAATAACAACGAGAATCTTACCTCATGATCATTCAGTTTCCGTCCAACCACCCTAAAGGTGTTGTGCTGTGTATGGTGGTAGATGTGAACCTTGGACATCCCCGATGAAGAGCCCGAGGGCACCCAGCGTTTGAGGGTGTCATCATACACCATCACGGAGGCCCGGGCACTGCTTATTGACTGCTCACTGGAACGAGAAAGAATGGTTTCTTGAGGATGTGATGTAAGTTTGATTGTGGTTGGATGAGTAATAACTGGTAAGACACTTTGGTAGATTGTGAATAAGGGAATGAGTAATAGTAATTAGAATGTTCTGTTCATGAAAACCTCATTTATGATTATAATTATTACATACATACATACATATAAGGGGTAGCCAGTGCCAAGGAATTATAAATTCCTCAGCCACTTTTGGAAGTTGAGTGGGGAAAAGGCGGTAAAATAAAGGTTTTTGGTGATGGGTCTCCAACCGCATCGCCCAAAAATCCAATAAATAGCCCCAATACCCTTAGTCGCCTCTTACGACACCCGTGGGTAGAAAAGGGTAGCGACATTCTAAGCCGGCACTACACGGCAATTATTACATTATATATTTCAGTTTATTTATCATAAGTAATAGTAGTTTTATGAAGGGTGTGCTTAGTGCAATAAAACATGAAAGTTTTAAGATTAAGAGTAAGCATATAAAAGGTGTTATTCGAAAATATTTATTTACGATAACAGGTTCATATTGTACATTCCATAATATTCTGTCTAGAAGGGACGCAAATTTAAATATTATTAACGCCCGATTTCTGAATTGAGTATTCCAGCGGAGAACAACTTAAGTATCGTTCTGTCGCATTGAAATCTTAACAACTGAATGAGACAAAACGATGCTCAAGTCGTTCTGAACTTGAATACTTAATTCAGAAATCGGACGTAAGTGTAATAATAATAACCAATAAATTATTAGGTACAAACCTAAAAGCAAATAATAATCGAAATTATTTTACTTATTTATTATTCTGTAACAGTAAACAATTATTACTAAGATGTATAAAATATAGTTTAAAATTAAATGATAACATATATAAAATGCATTTAGAAATAATCTCATAATGTGGTAGTAATTTTTTAAACTAATTATTATTATAATAAGTTTAAAAAATTACACTTACTTAGGCTTAGAATAACACTACCCCATTTCTGCCGGTGGGTGAACGTAAGAGGCGACTAACGGCATTGGGGCTTTTAAGGGATATTTGGGCGATGCGGTTGGAGACCCATCACCAAGAACCTTTATTTCACCATCTATTCCCCACGCTTCCATAAGTGGCTGAGGAATTTTTAATTTCTTAGCTCTGGCTACCCCTTTCTAGGGATTTATAGCCGTGAGTATATGTATGTATGTATGTATAAAAATAATGACCATAATTCATAACTTAGACTTAACAAAATTGTTGTTAAAGTTAAAATTAACTGGAGCACTCGTCAGTCTCACCACCCACGCAGAATTAAACCGAAAAAACATAAAGATATTATATCCGTTAGTAAAATACTTTCACACACACCACGGTCACAGGTTCAAATCCCGTGGGCAGTACTGTAATACCAGTGTTATGGCACACCGAATTCCCGGCAAAGGTCACATGGCGCAACAGCTGTGTGGGCGGAAGGAATCGACCGTTTACCGATAAACAGGCTAGAAGGTCGATGTGGCAACACTGGTTCATTAATAACAGTTTTAGTTTGTTTTGAGTATTGTTTTATTTTCAATTATTGCTATGGGATCATAAGGCTTTTTTATCTAAAGATGAACAAAATTGGGTGGCTGCTTGAGGTATTAGCATAACTCTTTGTATGTCTGTTTGGGCCGGCTAATCTTTAAAACGGCTGGACCGATTTTAACGAGACGTTCACTGTCAGATAGATGAAGTAACTTAGGCTATTGTTCATTACAAATCTCATTATATTTCTATATTTTGCTGCTGTAGTTTTAAGATCAAAGTAATATCTTCTTCTTTCCGTATGTGTTTTACGAGGCTACTTAGGGTACGGGACAAAAAAGATTATTTATCTCCCATCACCAACATATCTTTAATTAGCCTTTATTTTACATTACAATTTCCAAAAGTAGCTAACTACATACATACATATACTCACGGCTATATGTCCTTACAAGGGGTAACCAGAGATAAGGAATTATAAATTCCTCAGCCACTTTTGTAAGTTGAGTGGGGAAAAGATGGTAAGAATAAAGGTTTTTGGTGATGGGTCTTCAACCGCATCGCCCAAAATTCTAATAAAAAGTCCCTCTTACGACACCCGTGGGTAGAAAGGGGTAGCGACTTTCTAAGCCGGCACTACACGGCATCGGATTTAGCTAACTAAATCTTAATTTCGAAGTTTAATTTCGTAAGTTTAGCCGTTATTATAGGCAGGTATGCTACATCTAATTTCACCAGGTATTGAAGTATAATGTTTACACGTAAGTTTCCACGATATAACAAAACATCCTTGTTGAGATATTTAACTTATGTTTACCAAAGTTGTTATTCCATTCGCTATTTGTATTGATTATTCCATTGGATTGTATGTTTGCTTTGATTGTTAGGATATTATAATAAACTAAGTCTTAGCTAGCGGCAATAGCCTTTTTATTAATAAATGTGTATTGAGCGAAAAGGAGTATGAGAGATTAAAATTGTATTACAAAACAATTTTGACGTCAATTTGAGAGCTGAAGCATTTTTAATTGCCGTGTAGTGCCGGCATAGAATGTCGCTACCCCTTTCTACCCACGGGTGTCGTAAGAGGCGACTAACGACCGATTTCTGAATTGAATATTCCAGCTGAGAACAACTTAAGTATCGTTCTGTCGCATTGAAATCTTAACAACTGAATGAGACAAAACGATACTTAAGTCGTTCTCAGCTTGAATAATCAATTCAGAAATAGGGCGTAGGGGTATTGGGGCTTTTTATTGGATTTTTGGGCGATGCGGTTGGAGACCCATCACCAAAAACCTTTATTTTTACCATCTTTTCCCCACTCAACTTCCAACCAAATGTGGCTGAGGAATTTATAATTCCTTAGCTCTGGCTACCCCTTTTAGGGAAATATAGCCGTGAGTATATGTATGTATGCATTTTTAAAGCCACATTCTATTATCATTTATTCGCTAAAGATTTTTTTGCATCATTAAATGTGACATTAAAAATAGAAGTTGGATGTACATAGAATATGATGTTTATACATAGACTCATATATTCACGGCTAAATATGGTTAGCCGGAGTTTCAGAATTAGAAATCCTCTGCCACTTTTGGAAGGCGAGTGGGCAAACAAACATATGTAGAGTTATATAACTATATCTTATAGCTTCTATCTATATCCTTATTATAGTTCATGATGCGCACGTGTAATCTAAATATATCTTAGTCGAACCTTACTCGTTGTCTCATTTACTTGTCTCCAACCGCCATCCTTATATGGCGACCGTGAATAAAAACAAAGTGTAAGTTAGTGAAGTGTAGCTGCTTGCGCGAAAAATAAAAATGGATTTGAACAGTAATAAAGTTACTTTCGCCGGGAAAAATTGTCGAGGTGTGATAAATATACCAGTGAAAATAAATTAAAATGGGTACTACATATACTACCCCTAAACCCCCAGTGCAAACCCCTGTGACGGCGCAAATTGGATATCAAAATAATATAACAACAAATAGTGTGGACATTCATATCGGCATAATATCTTGGTGCATGCTGATTATACTGCTGATGTTTGTGTTAATATCTGCGGTCTTCGTTTTGCGCTATTGCGCCAAATGCTTTAATAAAAGAGTGGACAGAGGAGTCGACGCTGGGATGCTGCGTATGCAGAGGGTCTCCAAGGTTTGAGGTCCCCAGGATCCGCGTGAAACCCAGCAGATTAGTGAAGTGTTCTAATTAATTAAATAATAATAAAAATATATATATTATTCAACCTATATTCGAATCAACGTAATCATGTATGGACATTAAGTTCAATTAAGTTAAAATAATAATAAATACATAAAAAATATATATATAAAAATATAGTGTTATTGTGTATTAGGTGTTATGGGTAAGTTATGTCAGAACCATATATAATTATCAAAGAGAAGTTGAAAGCCATAAGGACCTATCTCTGTAAAATAGGCCCAAAAAGAAGGACAGGAAATATTTTAGACAAAAAAATTTTTGAAGCTGAACAATTGTATTTAGAATATGAGGAATTAATAAGTAAATTTACTACTTTAGTAAGCCAAAAATTGGTTGAAAAGAGTATCATTGATGAAGTGTATATTGAAAGTAACGAAATTGTAACTTTATATAGTGAGATTCAAGCTTATTGTAAGCAGGAAAAATCATCAAAAATGGATACTTTCGATTTAAAGACTGCGTTGAACTTATTACCAGTAATGAATGATGACCAGACCAGTATTAAACAACTTATCGATAATATCGATTATTATGGATCATTTTTGAATAGTTCGGAATGTCAACAAAACTTAATTAAATTTGTCTTAAAAAGCCGATTATCTCAATCAGCAAAAATTAAATTGCAAAATAATTATGCTAATATTGCAAGCCTGTTAGAGGACATGCGCACTGTATTGTTGGCTCAAAAGGGCGCAACCGCCATTCAAACAAAGTTGCAACAGATAAGGCAGGATGATAGATCTATTAGTGAGTTTGGGAGAGAACTTTCGGAGTTATTTGTGGATCTTACTATTTCCCAAGCCAACGGAAACTCAGAAAGCTTTTCAGTCTTAAAACCTCTGAATGAAAAAAACAGCTATCAAAAAGTTTGGCGATGGTTTGAGGAATAGAAGGATTAGTACAATAATTGCAGCCCGGAATTTTACTTCATTAAAGGACGCAATACAGGCAGCGGTCGACGAGGAGGTGTCGTCTCCTGGTACTTCAGGATAAGTACTTAATATGAATACCAATTCTCATAAAAATTACAATTTCAGGAATCGTGGTAATTATTATCAAGGCAGGAACTTCAACACAAGAAGCTTTCATTGCGGCCATTTCTCTAATTCTCGTGGTAGGCCGCCACACATGCAGCCCGAACAATCCTCACGTGGTCATTACTGGAAACGAGGTACGTCCCGCACGAGCCACGCAGCCGGCAGAGGTAGAGGTCGGTACCCAGGTAAGTCATATTATACAAATAACAATTTTACAGGACGAAGTCGGAGGAATAATATCAACTTCATGGGCAACACGCAATCTAATACAGCTGAAAAACCTGAAAATTTGAACCAGTTTTTTATGAACCATTATATGTTTGCATGTGATAGTTCCCTTACAGTACAATTAACACTTTATAACCAGTGTTATGATTGGTTAATTGACACCGGCGCTACCATTTCGGCTATAAAGTATAAACATTGTGTTGAACAGAACTTAATGATACATGAGCAGCGAACTCTAATTAAGGGCATCGGCGGTGTGTTAGAGACTATCGGATACGTGTGTTTGTCATTAACCGCTTATAATATAATAATAATATAATAAATCTTTATTATCAGAACATGGTTCCATTTCTTGTTAGTAATACAACTTAATCAATATGTTAGTATTTGACTTGATTTGACAAAGTATTTGATCATATATTTTATGTTTTTAAAACACTCCCGTGTAAGTCTTACGGCATTTTAGGTCATGACTTCTTAAATAAATATAAAGCAAATTTAGATTTACATACGAATTCCATAACAATAACTAATATATACAACGAGTCGATTACATTACCAATGCGTCACGGTTATGCGAAAGAAGTACTTTCAATACCGCCTCGATCGGAATCTATACATTTTGTTGACACTATCGAAAGTAATGATATCATAATTTGTTCTAATGAACTAAGCGATGGCGTTTACATGGCTAACTCTTTAGCGAGGCCAAGGAATGGTAAAATACCGGTGAAAATTTTAAACACAACCGACAAAGAGGTATATTTAAATAACTTTAATATTGTGACTCAGCGCTTAAGTGACTATAAGGTATGCGTTTTTGATAAGTGTAAGAATAATTCGGATAGAGTAAAACAATTATTTTCTATTTTAAAACTGAGTCATTTGAATACTGAGGAGAAAAGGTCAATAGAGACGATCTGTGCTAAATATCCCGATATATTTCATTTGCCTGGAGACAAATTAACAACTACAAATTTAGGTGAACAAAATATACATTTAAAACCCAATGCCACACCAGTCTATACAAAACCTTATAGGTTACCGCATTCCCAAAAGTTAGAAATAAGTAAACAAATAAAACAAATGTTGGATGATGAAATAATTGAACCGACAAATAGTGAGTGGTCAAGCCCCATCTTATTAGTACCGAAAAAGAGTAATAGTAATGAAAAACAATGGAGATTAGTTATAGACTATCGAAAATTAAACGAAAAAATAGAAGAAGATAAATTTCCATTACCGAACATTACTGAAATATTGGATTCTTTGGCAGGTGCGATCTATTTTACACACTTAGATTGTTTTTCTGGGTATAACCAAATAAATTTATCGGAAAATAGTAGAAAATATACAGCTTTCAGCCCGGGAAATATTCAAATAAATGAAACGTCAGGAAAACAAGAAAATTATAATTGTGCAGGTCAATTCCAAATGCGAAGACTGCCACAAGGTCTTAAAATCAGTCCAAATTCATTTTCAAGAATAGTAACACTTGCTATGTCAGGCTTAACTTATGAAAAATGCTTTGTATACCTAGACGATTTAATAGTTTTCGGAAGGAATTTAGAAAATCACAATAAAAATTTAATTGACGTTTTGGAACGCCTAAGAAAAGTCAATTTAAAACTTAATCCTAATAAGTGTAACTTTTTGCGAAAAGAAATATTATATCTAGGACATATAGTTACAGAAAATGGAGTTCTCCCTGACCCAGAGAAAATAAAAATTATGCAGGAATATCCCGTCCCTAAAAATTTGAATGATGTTAAGAGATTTGTAGCATTTGCAAATTATTACCGAAAATTTATCAATGGCTTTGCGGAAATTGCTCATCCTTTAAATAAACTATGCAGAAAAAATATTCCTTTTATTTGGAACTCCGAGTGTGAAAAGGCGTTTCATAAATTGAAAAATTGTTTGATTACGCCGCCTCTCTTAAGTTATCCGGATTTTAATGACAACAACGAATTCAAGTTGCAAACCGATGCATCTGGTTTTGCTATAGGTGCAATTTTAGCCAACGGTGATAACAAACCAGTTGCTTATGCTAGCCGTACATTAAATAAAAACGAACTAAACTATCCCACGATTGAAAAAGAGCTTTTAGCAATAGTGTGGGGAGTTAAACACTTCCGCCCATACTTATACGGACGAAAATTTAAGATCTTAACAGACCATAAACCACTTGTATACCTATTTAATATGCGAGATCCAAGTAGTAGACTTTTAAAATTTCGCATGGTTCTTGAGGAATACGATTTTATTGTAGAATACGTAAAAGGTTCAAGCAATGCTGCCGCGGATGCATTGTCTCGGATAAAACTATCTTCAACTGACTTGAAAGAAATGAGTGACGTCATTAACGTCATGACGCGCGCGCAAAGAAAGAAAATGACGACAGACAGCAGCGGGTCTGATCAACCCAAAGTTGTAAGTCAAACTTATTCAGAATATGTGGAATTATTGTATAGTAATGAGAGAGAATTGAGGAATATTAAAAAACATAATAATAAAATAAAAGAAAGTAAGTCGTTAATGTTTGTACCACAATTGAAGAAAATATTTATAAAGCCTTTTTCTCAATCACAAAGGACGCGAGACGACTTTGCGAGAGAACTAGTGCAAATGTGTGAAGAGTTTAATATTAAAGAGATATACATTGTAAAAAATAATTATAATAATATATTTATTGAAAAATTATTGAAAACAATGAATAAAATGAAAGATGTGACCGGCCCACGTCCACGTTTAAATGTGTTAAATAATAATAATATTAAAAGAATAAATGATAAAGATGACAGAAGAGTAATTATTAATGATTTTCATATACTTCCAACCAGTGGTCATTCTGGAATAAGGAGAATGTATAATAACATAAAGAAATATTATTTTTGGCCTGGATTATACGAGGATGTAAAAAAATTTGTTAACAAATGTGTAAAATGTCAAACGCAAAAATATACGAATAAATATATTAAAGAACCAATGGTAATAACTACTACAGCCAACAGTGCTTTTGAAAAAATATATTTGGACATTGTAGGTCCTTTACCGAAAGATATTTATAACAATGTATACATACTAACAATACAATGTGAACTAACCAAATTTTTAGAAGCTTATCCATTAACCAGTAAAAGTAGCATAGATGTAGCAAAAAGTATGGTAAGTAATTTCATATTAAGATACGGTATACCCAAAACCATTGCTACAGATCGCGGATCTGAGTTTTTATCCAGCACGTTACAAGAGGTTTGTAGAATACTCCAGATTAAACAACTGAATTCGACAGCATATCATCACCAGACAATTGGTTCACTTGAGAATGCACACAAAAGCTTAGGTAACTTTCTCCGAATCCAAACAGACAACGACCCAGACAACTGGAGCAATTGGATACCATTTTGGTGCTTTGCCCAAAACACGTCAGTGCATACTTCAACGGGGTACACACCTTTTGAACTCGTCTTTGGGAAGGTTTGTAATATACCAACTAATCTTATCAAAGAGACAGTTGACCCACTATATAACTACGAAAGTTATCCTCAGCAATTAAAATATCAGTTACAAATAACTCAAAAACAAGCTAGAGATAATTTAATTAAAAGTAAGACAATAAGAAAAGCATCATACGATACAAACTCTAATCCTATTACATACTATCCAAATGATTTAATATTGGTCAAAAATGAAACAGGCAATAAGTTCACCAGTATTTATTCAGGTCCTTACAAGGTTATACGAGATATTCCACCAAATGTCGAAATTGATAAAAATGGAAAAGTTGATTTAGTACATAAGAATAGAACTAGAAAGTATATTACTCTCTAATATCCGAATAATAATGTAATCTTTAGTTATAAATTTCATATATAACCAATGTAAAAAAAAAAAAAGAAATGTATTGTCATATTTTTTTTTCTCTTACCGAGGGAGGTGTAGAGTTATATAACTATATCTTATAGCTTCTATCTATATCCTTATTATAGTTCATGATGCGCACGTGTAATCTAAATATATCTTAGTCGAACCTTACTCGTTGTCTCATTTACTTGTCTCCAACCGCCATCCTTATACATACATAAACATAATAAACATAATCGTTCACACCGAGTATCCCCGAAGGGGTTGGCAGAGGTACTAATACTTCTGAACATCACGTGACTTTGCCACCTGGTGTTCAGAGTACCCACGTTTTGCATAGACAGTGTACTCACGTGATAGGGGGCAGGCCTATCGCCGTTTTGTACGAATACACTGTCACATGACTAAGTACAACTCAGCCATGTGGGTTTCCTCACGATGTTTTCCCTCACCGTTAACAACCATGATAAATTAACCACACATATGTCTTTAGAAAAGACAAATTGGTGTAGGGCCGACCCAGGATTTGAACTCTAGTCGTTTGCACCACAAACGGGGCTTCTACCCACTGGGCTATCACGGTTGCAAACAAACATACTATAAAATAAAGAATGGCTAGTGATGGGTGTTCAGCCTCATCGCCCTAAACGTCACTTAAAAAGCCTCAAAACCTTGAATTCCCTGTTTTACACCACCCGTGGGAAGAAATGGAGCACTACTGTACAAAGCCTACTACAAAAGTCACGTGCAGACTAGTATTTCACATTGCGAACCGACAAATACTTTAGTTGTACCAACGGATGTGCTAATTACTTTTACTAATTATATTGAAAACTGCTAAATATGATTATGAAATATGACCGGAGTGTGCGTACTTTGATAATTAATATCGTTGAAATACATAATAACGCTACTTACATTTTTAACATTACTATTAGAATTAGTAATAATTATGTATATTAGTAGTAATTATGCTGTGTAGTGTCGGCTTAGAATAGCACTACCCCATTTCTTCCGGTGGGTGTACGTAAGAGGCGACTAACGGTATTGTGGCTTTTAAGGGATTTTTAGGCGATGCGGTTGGAGACCCATCACCAACAACCTTTACTTTACCATCTTTTCCCCCGTCAATTTTCCAAAAGTGGCTGAGGAATTTCTAATTCCTTAGCCCTGGCTACCCCTTCTAGGGACTTATAGCCGTGAGTATATGTTATGTTACTTATGTTATGTTATGTTTCTTAGAATTAGTTCAAATATCTGTTATTAGTTAGGGACATGCGAATTCTTAAATAAAATATAATTTATTACATTAAACACTCACGACTATAAACGCTAAAGAAGGGTAAGCAAAGCTTCGAAATCAGAATCTCCCAAGACAGTTCAGTAAGTTAAAAGAGGAGACAATGGCAAAAGTGGCTGAAGAATTTCTTATTTCTAAGATCTGGCTACCCTTTTTAGGAATTTACAGCCGTGATTATATTAGCTAGCACAAACCTAACTTAAGTCATTAGATAATAATCACGCAAAACATTATTCTTAATATTCACTTTATCTGCTGCAAAACGAAATACATATAAGTACACAAAAACGTTTCTTAAAAAGTAAAATATTCTTCAAACATCTTAAAAAATCCCTATCAAAAATCCAACTTACTGTGCCCAATACTCCTCCCAATTCTTCTCCTTCCCAGGCTTATACCCCCTGGGAAGAGTAGCCGTTTTTGACCTTCCATTCAAAGACGAAGTAGACCCTCGTCTTTCCTGCAAACTCATCACCGACTGCCTCTCAGACCTTGGAGTGTTATAGCATTGTGGCTCCCTATTCTCTCGTCTCGCATCATAACCATTTTGATTCAGACTCTTCTGTGAGCCGTAGGTATCTCCATTTCTGTACTCGTTAGTTAAAGATTGACTACCAGAGTACCCATTGGTTCTGTAGTAGTTGTAATCACCATTTAAAGAAAGACTCCCACTGTTACTGTTGGCTCTTGAAATAGGGGCCTTAGGGGCTGGTCGTCGATAATCACAGGACTCACTCCTATGGAAGGATGATGTTCGTTTGACTTGCTCGTGTAAGTTGGTTATCGATGGCATTCTGTTCTCTTCAAAGTCGATTTCTTGTTCGATCTGTGTTTGTACGTTCGCTAGCATTTCCTCTAGATCTCCTAGGTCGGGATTCATATTCATTTTCGATCTTCGCATTATCACTTTACGTTCTAGAAATTCGGTTGGTTCAGTTAATGGGTTTATTCGATCTGTTACGGCGAAGAACTAAGACGTGTATCGAAAGTTTTATCTACCGGAATTTATGATAAGACATTTTCATCTCATTCTAATAACATAGCTAGTACGAGCGACCTTTTAACTAGATATCGCGTGGTATAAAACAGCCATCTCTTTCGCACTTACTTAGTATTGTATACTGTCATCTCATTCTAACCGATATCGTGACGATAAAATAGCTCTCGCACTAGGCCTCCAAACGTCCATCTGATTAAACTTATCGATTGAAAAAAGAACCTTATCAAGCAGCGTTATCAAATATTCAAATAATAAGATCAGTGTACATTTTGAGGCGAGGCATTGTATACTGTTGCACTTTTATGTATTGCAAAGTAAGACAGATACATAATTAGAGAAAGCAGCTCTATTCAACAGTTGTGTCACCTAATAAGTGGCGATCAATAGTCTCTGCCTACCCCAATGGGAACTAATGGCGTGAGTATATGTATGTATGTATGTATGTCACCTAATACACGAGTGATAAATGGTAAGCATATTAGACTAAAGGTGTATGTATTTCTTGCCAGTTCAAACGATTAATGTGCTTGACAAATATAGGTTTCTGAAACCCTGTCTACCTTTTCGAGGAAAAAGTAATGATGGTAACTGTTATTCTATATATATGTAAAAGAATCTATAACATTGCATTGCAGCTCTTACAACTCCTTCATAGAAATAGCGTGATCCATATATTATGAAGTTAAAAAAAACTCAATGATTTTGCCACTATCTGCCGGATGCGGGTGCGATGCGAATACAGGATGATGCTAATTATAATTCCTTAAACTTTTTACTCTTTTTTACCACTACAAATGTAATTTTGATAAATATGTCATTTGACATTTTATATTTCAGGCGGTATTCAATTAAAAGCTAACATCTGCATAAAAGAAACGTCTTTAAAATTGTATGTTTTAATATGGAAAGTGAAATAATCATTGTTATTTTTAACTTTTCTATTTTAGGGGCCTAATAACTTTGTTATTTCAATAGGTTCTTTTTTTTTAAATGGTTTTATTGATAATGATGAACATTTTTGATTCATACGAGGTCATAAAATTTAATAATGAGAATATTTGGGTTAATTATCTATATTCTGCATGAAAAACTATGTGATTAGATTTCGTTTGATAAAATCACGAACCTCAATAAACAAATATATAAACCCTAATAAATAGTAACCTAATAATCTATCAGAACAACCATTTACAGCGCCAACTTAAACTCACTAAAGCAATAACGTCATCAAAAATCTAAAATGGCTGAATGCGATGCGCAAAATGATGCATTGTGTTTAAAATGGCTCTCACTTAATATGGCGTGCCTACTTGGCAACGTTCGCGATGTCAACTGCAATTAATGTGCACTTCATTTGATGGGAACTATTAAGATATTTAGGGACGTTTGCAGTAATCACTTTTATGCTTTATTGCGTCTGTAAAGTAATTGACCTATTTTGGTAAGACGTAAAATGTAAAGATTTGTAAATATTGAAGTGTTTAGTCTTGTTAGAACAAACTAATATCGTTTTTTTAATTATTTAAAGAGCAACATATACCACTTAGAGATTTCGGGAAATTAAATAACTATTACTAACAAACTGTAGGTAGACAGCACAAGTACTATATAATACTATCATCTTTAGGTGATTTTGGTTATATTCATGAGACATGCCAGAAGAATACAAAAAAGCGTAGATACAAAATGATCAGCCTGTATATGAGCCGCGTTATCAAAACAGAGGTATTACGGCACAGGAAGTGTTTGTGTGTCGCAAAAAAATGCGATAATAAACAATGCAGCTGACGATTTTACAGCCATTGTATTATAATGCGACCGTAATACGTAAGAGGGTAGATAGATCCATTGTTTGACAGTTTAAGTTTTAAAAGATTGTATGAGAAATAAACATTGGCACAGTAATTTTACATAGTCACATACATATGCTTACGGGTATAAATTTTAAAAAGGGTGACCAGAGATTTTTGGAAATTCCTCGGTCACTTTTGGAAGTTAAGTGGGATAAGATTGTAAAGTATAGCTGTGTAGTGTCGGCTTAGAATAGCACTACCCCATTTCTTCCGGCGGGTGTACGTAAGAGGCGACTAACGGTATTGGGGCTTTAAAGGGATTATTGGGCGATGCGGTTGGAGACCCATCACCAACAACCTTTATTTTACCATCTTTTCCCCACTCAACTTTCCAAAGGTGGCTGAGGAATTTCTCATTCCTTAGCTCTGGCTACCCTATCTAGGGATTTATAGCCGTGAGTATATGTATGTATGTATGTATGTGTAGTTTGGTATGGTTGTTGATTGGTCTCCAACCACACGGTCAAACAATCACAAAAGCCCCAAAACCCTAAATCGCCTTTTACGATACCCGGGGGTTAAAATGGGTCCTCTAATCTGTATGTGTAATGTCAGACAATGATGTTAAACAACAAAAAAATGTAAGAACGTTAACTCGTAAGAGTGGGTTTTTACACTATTACTACCAAAAGGTGTATTAAATACACCTAACATTCAAAAGTAGCTGAAGATTCCGAATCTCTAGCTAACCCTTTTTGAAATGAATACCTGTGCATATATGTATGTATGTGCCTCAAAACACTTTTACTAGAATATGCATGTAAACATATAGCGCAATACACATATATGTCGGCGATCTAGTTTTCATACACAGGTTAGACATATTCTCTCAACACAGGCCGCCGGGCTGAGTCGCCGGGCAATGTCGGCGGCCCGGCGGGCTCAGTGTGTATTAAGCTTATGAATATTAGTAGTAAAACAAAGGCTATGTGAAGGATGATATTGTAAGAAAGATAGGAAAAGGAATGTTGAGATGGTTTGGGCACATTGAGAGAATGTATGATAGGAAATTGGTAAAAGGGATCTATAGAGCTAATGTGAATGGTAATGTTAGTAGAGGACCACGGAGAAGACACTTGGACCAAATTGAGAGTGTGCTCAAAAAGGCAGGCGTCGGAAGTATGAAGGATCGTACGAAGTGGCGATCGATAGTCTCTGCCTACCCCTATGGGAACTAATGGCGAGAGTATATGTTATGTTACAAAGCCCATTCAATTCAAATCCCTGCATTCTGCACCTTGACCTGCCGTCCCCTATCCACCGATTGCAGCACAATAATTATCCCCGATGCGCTCCACAATAGACTAATTGCCATTCGATGTGAGCGCCTAGATTGGACACATCCTGTTATGAACCCGTGTCCTGTGCGGACAGTGTGCTGCGTTATGCATGTGATATGAATTGTGAAGATGTTAATAACTGGAATAATACTGATTTATATGGTATATTAAATACAGATATAGATATAGTCACGGCTATAAATCCCTAGAAAGGGTAGCCAAAGCTTCAGAATTAAAAAAATGTAAAAATTGTGTAAAAAGAGAGGAAAAGATTGTAAAAAAAATGTTTTTGGTGATTGGTTTCCAACCGCATCGCACAAACATCACTTGAAAAGCCCCGATACTCTCAGTCGCCTCTTACGTTCACCCATGAGAATAAAAGGGGTAGTGTTAATCGAAGCCGACACTATACAGCAATATATTGTAGGCTTAAAATAGCAATAGCCTCTTTCTTCTCGCGGGTGCTTAAGAGGCGACTTAGGATATTGGCGCTTCATTGGTACCCCCTTCCCCAAACTTTATTTCATCATCTTTTGGACATGCAATTTCCAATGCTACTCTTTTTGGGATTTATAACCGTAAGTATATGTTTGTCATGCCAAATAGTATGCGAACTGACTTACACTTAGTTAAATGCGTAAAGACGACGACTAACAAAACCTATACCAAAAAACATAGTTTCCAATCTTGTTTTTTACTTAGATCACCTAATAAAGCACAGTCGAGATAAAAGATTCCTGACCCGATCAATCGCCGCGCCGATCATTGGTTTACATTTCAGATCGCCGATAACGAAACGTTTGACAAACGACAAGTCGTCAACACGCAATCAGTCACAATCAGCCCACACCGGCTCATTAATCAGCGTGATTATATCACACGACAAAACGACTTTTTCATCCGCTAAATAGACCGTAACCGCCCGTGAAAGTTAACGACACGTCCAATCCACTTTCGCGACTGATAACGTGAAAACCTATAAATAGAAAAGAGAGAAAAAAACTAAACGGATCACACTAATTGGCACATTAATTTTAATAAGGCGGAGAGAAAAATGTTGAGAATCTCTGGCGCGACGGAGCGATGGACGGCCGCGATTGGTCGAACGTCATTCTTAATTTGAATTTCTACGAATGATGTAAGAGGATCAGTGGTTGTAAACATGCGCATAATTAAATTCTTTGCACGCGATTAAATGTGGGAGCTATCTGATTACAAAACAAGTTGAATGGAAGACAACGCTTAATTATTCTGCTATTCATATAGTTAGCCGAAGAGTGAACTAATTAGATGCGGATAAGGCGTATTGCAGATTTATTCATAGATACAACATACAGTATTTAAGCGTACTCTGAGCATTGAGGGTAAAGGACTGATAATACAAATGAACTGCACGTATGTTAATGTTTGTAAAATTCCGAAATTAATTAATAAAACCGACAACCTAAAGCAGGTGGCCGGGAGTGGTTGGATGAGGCTGGCCGAGGATAGGAACAGGTGGCGCGCCATGGGAGATGCCTATGTCCAGCAGTGGACGAGTGTGGGCTGATGATGATGAATTAATAAAAGGGATTGAAAATGGTTTTACCCTAATAAAGATAAAGAAATTCGGTAGCACAAGAAAAGAACTTAGTTTTTATTTTTTTATCAAATGGTACTCTTATAGAGTTAAAAATGTGGTTAAATAAACGAAGTATAAAGAATAAAAGAGCATGTATGAGAAGACTGATGGATGTCAATGTAATCGAAGCTAGAGAGGTTTGTCAGGATCGCACCCCGCAGTTTCTGCCTACCCCAATGGGAACTAATGGCGTAAGTATATATATAAATGTAAATAAACAATTAATATATTATTATCATTTATCTTCCTACCTACTTACGGGACAATAACACTATATTTACAATACACAGCATACCGACAGTGTAATAATATTTTCCCATCTCACAAATATAGGCTGTAGATAGCTCTATAAGCCTAATTCCCATGGTTTAGTCGTTACATTGTTTCAAATATGGCCGTATCTTATGGTACGCAACGATTCAACTTATCGTGCCTTGTTTTTCTTGTGCTTCGTAGAATAAAGATTACGAGATCTACACAGGCAGATTGACTGGTACGTTAATACACACATACATACATCTAGGGATTTATAGCCGTGAGTATATGTATGTGTTTAGGTTATTATTTATGTGAGAGTAACTAGAGCATTTGAAGGAGCAAACAGCATACCAAATAGAGGTATAGACTATGTCTTAAAAAATATTTATTCGTGGAGTTAAAAAATAATAATATCATAGTTTATCAGTCAAAACTAAGATAATGCACAGTACGATAATTTAAAACTTACAATAATTCGCAATAATCAGCAACAACACGAGCCAATACAAAAGAAAAAAACTACTCATCAGTCACACCCTACACGAAACACGGCGTGACGGTATTCCTGACAGCACCACGCGACCAAATGACTCCGCATTAGCCACGCGTCTTGAAAAAAGTTGAGACAGTTTTAAAAATATATGCACTTTTAGGGGCATAAAATGAGATTGCATTATGCAAGTATTAGCCCGATCGACTTTAAGTATACGGTAAAAAATGGGATAAGAAAATGTATCTTCATATCGATATTTTTTAATATACGTTTTTTTTAATGAATTTGAAATCTTTAAATTATTCAAGCACGATGCGACCCAATATAAACCAAAAAAATACCTCATCAGTCACAATAAAAACTTCGCTTCTACCCCTACACAAAACACAGCGTGAAGATATTCCCGACAGTACCATGCAACCAAATGCTTCTGCATTCGTTCCACTAGTCCTGGAATCCGGTGTATCAGACCCGATGGGGCGTTAGATGAGTTTTTCTCATGATGACCAGCCACGCTTGACGGCTTGACAAGATGCTATAGTACGTTGACACTAGTAGCGTTGGTGGTAGCGAGAAAGCGCTTGATTTGACTGAGTGCTAGAGTACATTGTTTTTAATTTCAATATATTATGAATTGAAAAACCTGCTATAATTATTATCAACTTTCTGACAATATTAAATAAAGAAATATTATTTTATCAATTTAATACTATATTTAGGTAACCGTAAAAAGCTTTCAGATAGGTTTTTAAGTTTCTGGGAAGTAATATCCGGATTTTATGATCGAATTCATAAATTCTAGAAAAAGATGGATAGTTACAGTATATCAATCTGCAAATAATGTATACTATCAAGCAACTGTTAATAATCATTTAAATTGTCAACATGCTACTAAAAGTATGCCGGACTGTGTCGAAGTAAGTTTGACTTTTAATTTGCGAAGCGACATCCTACGAAGATGAGCGTTTAAATATTAAAGGTAACATGCGCTGCCAACTTTATACAAGATGATAGGAGAAAGAAGTAAAGTGCTAGATTTAGCGCCTTGTACGCTAAATTGGCTACAGCACCGCCAAGGACACTTCCTCATTACAAAGTTTTTACAACAATTACGTTAAGTGGACTACTGATGGTATTACGACTCGGATTGTAAGCTTCTCTCTTTAATCTTCAAGCACTATCTATCCAGGGGTAGGCAAAAATAATACTAATAAATAGGGTTAGCAAATCTTTGTGACTCTGATTATGAAAATTGTGCTGACGGAAAAGTATAATCATTTGAATGGATAGATGTGCATAGTACTAACATTTATTAAAAATTATGCATAACAAGTACAATAAATAATATAAATGACATTACGCATATAAATTATGAGGAAGGCGCTGAGTAGCCATGTTTTATTGTTATCAATTCAACTTTACTAAATAATAATGTTTAGATTTCCAGCACTAGGCAACAACCAGATATTTTTAAGAAGGCTTTATCGTTGCAATTGATCTACGATCACATTCTTACATACACATACCTTCAAAACCTATCTGTAGTATTGTGGTGACAGACGCACCATAATACCATACTTCAAATATAAAAATGGTTCTTTACTTATGTAATATATAAGTTAGGATTTATTAGTTGAGATGTTTAAATATATCAAACTGCAATACGACAAATTTTCACTAAAATACTTTCTACAAACTACCAAACATAGGCATCAATCAAAAAACCTTTCAAGAACATCATAGCCGTAAAGCACTCTATTGTTCAAAAAAGCGAAAGTACCAAACGAAAATGGTAAAAGACATAATCAACCCATATCGTAGAAAAATGTAAATTGCCAAATAAGGACACATCCGCTCATTACCGCCGCCAACGCACGACTGACGAAATCGAGCCAAACAATTGAGAAATGAAATCGAAAACTCAAAAATCGAACTACCCACGTTTTTCCGTAACCGACTTTCGAATACGTAGGCAGTGCGGCTAATGTGTTTAGCATATTATTTAGTTTATACAACGATAGTGTAATGTTGGTGTATTGTTTGTGCTCTGACCCACATTACTTGGGCGAGTGTAAACATTTTCTCATTGTAACACATAAAAATGTTATCCGTCTGTGTGTATGTTATGGATATTTAAACTGCAGAACTGATTTAGTTGAAATTTCGCAGATGTTAGAGTGTTGAATTGAGAATGTTTCGATTTGGTTTATTGAATTGAAAATCAACGGTATTTAAACACACATGTATACATTGATAAACTCCCTAGTTAGTTCCCATTGGGGCAGGTAAAGACTGTTAATTGTCACTTTGTGAGATAAAGAACCTGGCCAGCCTCTCGAGCTTTATTTACATTTTTAGTTTTTTTAATAAATGCCTATAATCTTACTAACATGCCTTTAATCTTTGAAGTTCGAACATCTGCCATTTTCAGCAAAGTTAAGTCGTTTTCTACTGACATTACCGTACATTGGCTCGATATATACCTTTTACCAATCTGCGCACAAATTTACGTCTCATCTAAAGACCAAATCTGTGACACAAATTTTGCATAAGTGTAAACATACATATATGCATTTACCCACTGCTATAGATAAAAAAAGGTCGACAGAGCCACATAATTAAAAGCTGCCCAGCCACTTCTGGAACATGAGTAGGGAAAATACTTGAAATTTAAGGTTGTTGTTTCACTTAAAAATCCCAATACCCCCTTTTACGAACACCCATGGGAGCAAATGGGTTAGTGCTATTCTAAGACGACACTACAGAACTACATTTTTTTTAAAAATAATATTAGTAAAAAAGTATAGATGTCCAAGCAAACTCGGTACATGGCTAGTACTCAAACTTATAGTGTCAATGTCTGATACGTACATATTTATTTTCCGATAGGGCTTCGTGACACGAATGTGAAGTGCATGTGTTCAATTGAAATAAATTGATATATCATTCATACATACATATACTCACGCCATTAGTTCCCATTGGGGTAGGCAGAGACTATCGATCGCTACTTCGTACGATCCTGGCAAACCTCTCTAGCTTCGTTTTATCCATCAATTCTTTTCACACATGCTCTTTTATTCTTCATACTTCGGACGAACGGACGAAGTTTGCTGTGTAGAGTCGGCTTAGAATAGCACTACCCCATTTCTTCCGGTGGGTGTACGTAAGAGGTGACTAACGGTATTGGGGCTTTTAAGGAGTTTTTGGGCGATGCGGTTGGAGACCCATCACCAACAACCTTTATTTTACCATCTTTTCCCCACTCAACTTTCCAAAAGTGGCTGAGGAATTTCTAATGTATATAGGCTATCCCTTGTGGAGATTTATAGCCGTGATTATATGTATGTATGTGTATAGAAACATAGATGTCCAAGCATAACATAACATAAACGTTCACGCCGTTTATCCCCGAAGGGGTTGGCAGAGGTACCAATACTTCTGAACTCACATGGCAGCGCCATCAAGTGTCCAGAGAAGGTACCCACGTTTTGCTTGGACAGTGTACTCACGTGATAGGGGGCAGGCCTATCGCCGTTTTGTACGAATACACTGTCACATGACTAAGTACAACTCAGCCATGTGGGTTTCCTCACGATGTTTTCCCTCACCGTTAACAACCATGATAAATTAACCACACATATGACTTTAGAAAAGACAAATTGGTGTAGGCCCAACCCAGGATTGGAACCCACGCCCTTCTGTTTTCGGGCGGGTGTTCTACCCACTGGACTATCATGTCGATGTCCAAGCAAACTCGGTACAAATGGTTAGTACTATTAAACAGTGTCAATGTCTGATACGAACATATTTTACCGATACAGGTTTGTGACAAATGTGAAGTGCATGTGTTCAATTGAAATAAATTGATATATCATTCGTCATCGTATATAGCAAGTATGTTGTGTTGTTGTAACTTGGACCAAATTGAGAGTGTGCTCAAAAAGGCAGGCGTCCGAAGTATGAAGAATAAAAGAGCATGTATGAAAAGATTGATGGATGTAAACGAAGCTAGAGAGGTTTGTCAGGATCGTACGAAGTGGCGATCAATAGTCTCTGCCTACCCCATTGGGAACTAATGGCGTGAGTATATGTATGTATGTTGTTTTATTGTGTCGGGTAAAGAGCGAACCTATTTTTATTTATTTAATTTGGGATTTATTAAGTGATTGTTTTTAAATAAAATTATAATTATATTTTAAAAAATAATTTTGTTTGTGACAAACAACTTTATTTTACATTTTTTACACTCTACCAAAATTATCTGAGGGATTTGTAATTCTTAAGTATTCTAATTATAGTTATGTACAGAAATAATAACAACCTCTAAAAGTTGGTGAAAATCAATGCCTTGCCGAGAGTCATTTGTTCATATCAAGCTCATACAAATGTGTCTTCTTGAGCCATTAGGTGCGGTTTAAAAGGTTGTTAAGGTTATGGAAAATATCGTGAGTAAACCCACATAGCTGAGTCATACAAAGCCCCGTACGAAGTAGCGCTCGATAGCCCCTGCCTACCCCAATGGCAGCTAACGGCGTAAATGTATGTGCGTTTGTAAACTTAACTAATACTTTATTTTAATTACAATGTAGCGTTGTATTGTTTTACTCTTCCCGTTATTGTCATAGAAGAACACTTAAGTTATTAAAAACCTATAATTGTAGAGATAATTTATAGAGCCAATGTGAATGGTTATGTCAAATAGAGAATGTGCTAGAAAGGTGTTCGAATTATGAAGGATAAAAGAGCATGTATGAAAAGATTGATGAAATGTAAATGAAACTAAAGAGGTTTACTAGGATCGTACAAAGCGGAGATCGATTATCTCTGCCTATCTCAATGGGAGCTTATGGCGTGAGTATATATGTATGTAACCAATTCTAAAATAATGTTTCCAACGAATAATTTACAAATAAAACTACATCTTTACAAAACAAAACTCAAAAGTCATTCAGTTCCCAAAAAAACGTCCCATTCACATTCCTCAAGAACAATTGTAGAATATTAAGGAGCTGGCACACACCAAACGTTTTTTTAACAGTTCCTAACAGGAACCAGAACGGGCCGACCGTCTCTTAAACAAAACCGTGGATAGAACAATTGAGGAGCTGGCGAACAAAACCGGAGAAGTCCACTATAATAAAAAATTTTTTTTTTTTTTAAATCCCCATATCTTAGACTGGATGCGTCGATCCCTGTTAATATTTTCAATCAAAACCCACTCTAAGTAGGCCATATGAGGCTTTAAAAAGTGCATTTTCAAACGTTATATTATATGTTGATAATAGTTTTTTAGCCACTGTGTAAAATTTATTTTTGTGGACTAATCCGGTTTTGTTCGCCAGCTCCTCAATTAAACATTGAACAATAAGCTTTCAAAATGTGTTTATGATCGTTGTTAGGGTTATGGTAAACCGTGGGCGGTCCTGTTGCATATAAGTCGGCATGTTTTTAAACTATGTTTTAATAGTCCCGGGCAAACTAATAACTAAAGAGCTTATTCCATTACACTTTGTCGTTTCTGAATTCAGACGTCCTTCGAAGTTACTGCCGCAGACGCTTGTTATTCCACTACACAAATTTGTCTACTTTTCAGAAGCCTAGCGTTCTGAACGTTATTCCACTAGTCTGAATTCAGATTCTGTGGCTTTCAGACGTCTTCATTCAGACAAATGGAATAAGCTCTTAAGGGGCAATTCCAATTAGATTAGCCAAGGTGTGCAATTCTGTCGTTGTTCACTTAAAATCATAGGAAAATTTGTTTTTGTATTTGTTTTGATGTGCAGAGAGGAGGAGCATGTAGTAATTATGAAGAAATAGACAGATGATGCAAAAACACGTTTAAGAACAAATTACTTTGGCAACACAGTAGAATAGATAGATCAGGTATATTATTTCTTAATCGGTTGATATTGCATACGCATTTTAATTTCAACATTGCGTGTCAATTATAAGTTTTTAAGAGATGAATTTAAAATAAAAAGTCAAAATTATGTTTTGCTATATTTTACCGTAACTTTACACGAAATATTAGAGAACCAATAAGACGATTATGATTGTCTAAGCAACTTTGTCGTACTTTTACTTGGTAGAATTTGAATTAAGCTGATTTGGATTAAAATCCTTTAGCTTTTCCAACCAACATTTTAATTATTTTTGAGTCGATTACTAGTTTAGTTACGTTATAGTGGGGCATATATCACAAGTATTTTGTATATGCTTTAAAATGCACTTGTATGTTATTTTTCCATAGATTATAAATATGTTTTTATTTTGATTAGATTATAAAATACCTTCCAAAGCACCGAGTATTATATTGAAGTCTACTAGACAATGAATAAACGCTAACAACAACTGCATACAGTGTACACAAGCCCTAACATCACAAATAGAGCTAAGCATAGCGGTAATCGGTCTTGACCGACCGACTTCTGAGAGAAATATTCTTTTCATTAGTACGTTTCTTTTGTGAAGTCGGCGCTTCGTCGTTTTGTCCGTTTTTTGAACATCTCCGATGTTGTATTGAAGTTGTATTGGTTTGTAGGCGTGAATAGGTTCGAAAGTGATGACTGATGAGTAATTTTATTTAGTTATTTGAGTGGACAACTTAAATTTATTAAGACTTATAAGATATTGAGAAAATTATTATCTTATATATTTAAACAGCGACATGATAGTCCAGTGGATAGAACACCCGCCCGAAAAACAGAAGGGCGTGAGTTCCAATCCTGGGACGGGCCTACACCAATTTGTCTTTTCTAAAGTCATATGTGTGGTTAATTTATCATGGTTGCTAACGGTGAGGGAAAACATCGTGAGGAAACCCACATGGCTGAGTTGTACTTAGTCATGTGACAGTGTATTCGTACAAAACGGCGATAGGCCTGCCCCCTATCACGTGAGTACACTGTCTAAGCAAAACGTGGGTACCTTCTCTGGAAACTAGATGGCGCTTGCCATGTGAGTTCAGGAGTATTGGTACCTCTGCCAACCCCTTCGGGGATAAACGGCGTGAACGTTTATGTTATGTTTATGTTTATGTTATATATTCAATATAAAAAACAATCATAACGCTTATACTAAATTTTACTTCAGATTCCAAAGATATCTAGATTAATTTCACTCTATTTATATATTATATAGAAATAAAACTCTATAGGATGGGAGCCTGTCGTTCCCAGATCTTTCGAAAAGCCTATGTCTAGAAATGGGTGTCTATTACCTGATGTAAAGAATAAAAAATAACACTTGCTTGTGAAAAATGACCTAGTATATATCTCTGCTAACCCTTTAGTTATTCCATAGCATGAAGTCATAATTTGAAACGGTGAGTAAAGAATGACATTATAGTGACATTGCTTGGTCTAAACCACTGTTTCCATTAAATAATTAAATAAATCAATGCATTTACAAATCACCGAGCTATTTGAAAAATTGAGTCATCGAATGAGACACGGAGTGATAATGATTTCTATAAAACACCAACGTGATTCATTTTAGATATATTTCGCATTTATTGCATACTCTTATTTCATGACTAGGTGACATACCTGTTTGGTTGGACATCTCTATATACTGCCTACCTATAATCACGGCTGTAAACCCAAATGGGGTAGCCGAAACTTCAGATGCTACTACTAACATTAGACTACCTATCTCCCCGCGAGTGTAAGTAGTAGTAGGCTACTTCAGAATTAGGCTGGGAATCCATCACCAACAATTCTTTCTTTTAACTATTTTCTCCCCAATTAACTTCCAAAAGTGGTTGGAGAAACTTATGTTCCGGTGCAATCTTGCCCTTTAAGGAATTAATAGCCATGAGTAAATAGATATATCAATATGACCTAACAGTCGAACGTGTATATGATTTGAATTATGGATAAAGAGATTTTCTACTCCACCACATTATCACGACTGAATTTACAGCAATGACACCGCCAGGGGTACATAATCCTAGATTCATC
This sequence comes from Bedellia somnulentella, assembly GCA_963576735.1. NCBI lineage: Eukaryota > Metazoa > Arthropoda > Insecta > Lepidoptera > Bedelliidae > Bedellia > Bedellia somnulentella. The sequence goes on from OY755196.1 coordinate 9,238,780, forward strand.
AGCCACATTTAGGTATTCAAAAGCTCTATACTATATTTATTAGGGCAAGACTAACACCACGATATCAGGATGTTATAGAGTATTTAGTAATTTTTTATACTTAAATATTAGCTACGTATTTTTATTGCGTTTCTTAAGCTACACAACCTTTAGGCTGATGCGTTCACCAGAATATGATTGCAAGTAGACAAAAAGTATTATCTCTTGTATCCTACATCCTAACATTCATTAACAAACCATATCATCCGATGCCACGATAAACAACACAGAAACAAAACAAACGCTTCCGATACACGTTACAACGAATAAACCCATCAACAAACCGTACAACTAACACACATAATAATTAACACACAATAGAGCCTTCATCGTACAAAGAGCACTATAAAATATCACTTCACTATTTCGTCACGTGAACGTAAAATCGGGACATGAGGCTGCGCGCGCGTCGGTAATGCAACTGACGCGTCCGCGGGAAATTGTAAACAACGTTAGTGAAAGGGATGCAGTTAATTAGTGGGAGGGAGACGGATGGCGCTGTGATTTCGTCAAGAATCGATTGGTTGTAGATGCGACAGTTTTCTTTTATACGGAAAATGAAAACTAAATGAACTGAATTTATAATAGTAAGCGTCATTTTGCAATTTAGAATATTCTGTTTTAAACTTCATTATCATTTATGTTTATTTTTTGAAATAAAAAATAATAAATTTGCAATAGCACAAATAATAATATTTTCACAGTAACCTTGAGGTAATTATTAGTTTAAAATCGTAATTAAAAATATAAGCACCGTTCTTATTTGACTTGCAGTATTCTTTGTCTTGTTTTTTATTCAAGTAAAACATGGTTACATTAATTTGTTCGTGTTATATAACATAAATTGAATACTTAATATTTTATTTTAAAGAAATTCCTCCTCATCTCATGACTTCTTTATTCATTCATTTAGATATTACTTTGATGAATAAATAAAAATCATCATATGCGAATTATATACATTCTGATATCTAATTGTACCTCTAGGAATAGTTACAGTGGCATCGAAATAGTTCATCTAAGTTTTACTAAACACATATTAAACAACCATTGACAAATAAATTTAAAAGTCTGATAAATGTGGCAGCAGTCAGTTCTTTCACCAGTGGTAAGAGTAAAAATTGTTTATTCTATTTTTACTTGTCTATGAAACCGATCGATAAGATCCATATTACCATAACTTGTAAAACAAAAAACTTTCGAATCAAATAGGTAACACTACAAACAACCGTCACATCTGCTCCACACAACCATCTTGACGTTGAATGACGGACAACGAACCCAAGCACGGAACTCATGTGTCCCACGATGACAGAGCTGATTGTGATGAATCTGCTCCATTGGGTTACTGGACTAATATTACCATCATCTATACTCACGCCAATAGTTCCCATTGGGATAGGCAGAGCGATCCTAGCAAACCTCTCTAGCTTCATTTACATCTGTCATCTTTTCATTAATAGCCATTTAATCTTCATTCTTCGGACGCCTGCCTTTTTGAGCAAAATATCTATTTGTTTTAAATATAGCATGATCATCTATATATACTTACGGTTAAAATCACAAAAAGAGGTAGCCAAACTTTTAGAATTAGTCATTTATGGTAGAAATAAAGAATCGTTGGGTCGCACAACCGCAACTCCGAAAAACCACTTACAAATCCACATATTCTTAGTCGCGTCTTACGACACCCGTCGGTAAAATGGGGTAGTGACATTCAAAGCCGCAAAATAAAGATAATTAAATATGCATTTTTTTAATACATCGTCGCGTTAGTTTCCCTTTTTACAATTACCTTTCTAGAGGCTAGTTCTGTAAAATATTATATTTTTATTTATTTATCTATCCATAGTTCCATTCATATCGATCGATCACGCAAATAGTTTCCCTGAATTTAAATATACATACATACATACATATACTCACGCCATTAGTTCCCATTGGGGTAGGCAGAGACTATCGATCGCCACTTCGTACGATCCTGACAAACCTCTCTAGCTTCGTTTACATCCATCAATCTTTTCATACATGCTCTTTTATTCTTCATACTTCGGACGCCAGCCTTTTTGAGCACACTTTCAATTTGGTCCAAGTGTGTTCTCCGTGGTCGTCCTCTACTAACATTACCATCCACACCATCATATTTAAATATATGTTCCTTATACTAATTTCTCATACAGAAATCAGTTAACTTAAATAGCATTACCACTCATAAGTTGTAATAATCATAGTCAAAAAGGTTAACAAACTAATTACATAAACCTTGAAATACCACTCGCTCCTAATGAGACATGCAATTAAAAATCCATCCAAAATTCATAATGCAATCTAATTCTTACACTGTTCACTCTATTCGAAAAGTCAAAGTCGTTATAATAATGTAATGAGGTTTAAAATATTATAAGATACATTGGTTTGTACCGTGACTCTCTACTATTTTAGATAAGACTTTATTCATTGGAACAGGTAAAGAAGTGCACATAAGCATATCATATTAATATGGTTATGGTGTTCTTTTGGTAAACAAATGCTTCTTTTTATTTTCTTTCTCTCACATTGAACAAATGTATATTTTTTGGCACACAGAGAGGATGGATGACAGTAAATTGGTGAAAGAGATATATAGAGCCAATGTGGAAGGTGATGTTAGTAGAGGACGACCTCGGAGGACACATTGGGATCAAATAGAAAATGTACTCAAAAAGGCAGGTGTCCGTAGTACGAAGAATAAAAGCATGAAAAGATTGATGGATGTCTCGAAGCCAGAGAGGTTTGCCAGGATCGTACGAAGTGGCGATCGATAGTCTCTGCCTACCCCAATGGGAACTAACGGCCGGCGTGAGAATATGTATGTATGTATATATTTTTAAATTAAATACCACATTTTTTTGGTATTAATTGCTAAGTGACTAAATAATAATAATAAGTAATCATAAAGTTTGGTTAACTTTGTGGGCATTTAATCATGCGTGCATATAAATATACGACACATTTTAAAATAATCCAAGTTCGAAATGATATAAGAAAACTATTCTAAACTATTAAGAAGTCAAATATATTCGTCAGGGTTGTACAAACCTTCCTACCCAATAAGAATTAACGGCGTGAGTATAACTAAGTAATTAAACTCCTTCTTCTTTCAAAATATTACTTTCTCTTCCACTTCCTACAATGATGAGAAAATATGGGATGTGCAAGCGGGATTTAGGAAAGGAATGGGATGTATGGATCAAATCTTCTCTCTAAGGAGCATCACTGAAAAGTTCTTAGCTAAGAACCAAAAGGTGTATTGCTCCTTCATTGATTTAGAGAAGGCGTATGATAGGGTGGTAAGAAAGTGTTTATGGGAGGTGTTATCCAAGTTCGGTTTGGGGAGTCAACTTATACGTGCATTGGTATCACTCTATGAGGATTCTAGTGCATGTGTAAGAGTAAACGGGGAAAACACTGACTGGTTCGGAATCTCTAGGGGTGTCCGACAGGGATGTGTAGCTTCTCCGTGGCTCTTCAATTTGTTCATGGATGACTGTTTGACAGAGTTGCGTGAAAGTGATTATGGACTAAGGATGGGTGGATTCATCATTAAATGCCTCTTGTATGCTGACGATCAAGTGCTACTTGCATCATCGGCAGAAGAGTTGCAAGAGATGATGAATATTGCATGTGAGTCTTTTGTAAGAAAGGGAATGAGGGTGAATGTGGATAAGACCAAAACGATGGTTTTTGAGAGACAGGAAGATGTGACAGAATGCGTGATTGCGATTGATGGTAAGGATGTGGAACAGGTGAAGGAGTTTGTATATCTGGGAAGTTTGTTTACAAGGGATGGAAAATGTGATGAAGACATTGAAAGAAGAGTGAAAAAGGGTAATGCGGTAAATGGAGCAATGAATAGCCTAATGATCAGTCAATCGGTGTCTGAAAAGGCCCGAATGGCTGTGCATGATGCTGTTCTTGTTCCTACGCTTATGTATGGAAGCGAATGTTGGGTGTGGCAGAAGAAGCATGAGAGCAGAGTGAATGCAGTAGAGATGAGGTCCCTCAGAAAAATTTGTAATGTTAGATTGTGTGACCGAGTGAGAAATAGCGTTATTCGTGAAAAGTGTGGTGTGAAAGATGATATTGTAAGAAAGATAGAAAAAGGAATGTTGAGATGGTTTGGGCACATAGAGAGGATGGATGATAGAAAATTGGTAAAAGGGATCTATAGAGCTAGTGTGGATGGTAATGTTAGTAGAGGACGACCACGGAGAACACACTTGGACCAAATTGAGAGTGTGCTCAAAAAGGCTGGCGTCCGAAGTATGAAGAATATAAGAGCATGTATGAAAAGATTGATGGATGTAAGCGAAGCTAGAGAGGTTTGTCAGGATCGTACGAAGTGGCGATCGATAGTCTCTGCCTACCCCAATGGGAATTAATGGCGTGAGTATATGTATGTATGTATGTATGTATTCCTACAATGTCATACAGCGTTAACTTTCGTTTCAAAACAAATTGTTACCATAGTTGAGTCATCTTTATATTCACTTTACTGAAATTAAGCAAAACGGTTTACATTTCATATCAAAAGAAAACCTTGAAGACATTGTCACATGAAAGCCCGTAACATTAACGTCACTACCATTAGCTGAGTCCACAGTTTATTGGAAAATTGGATTTACTGTCATTTATTTACATTGATAAACATAAAATGCTATTCTTTTCAAATATCATACGTACATGCATATACTCACGGCCATAAATCCGAAAAAGGGGTAGCCAGAGCTTTAGAACTAGAAACTCTTTTGCCACATTTAAAATTTGACCCGGGAGAAGATGGAAGAAATAAAGCACCGTTGGTGATAGGTCCCCAACCGCATCGCCCAAAAACTACTTAACAAGCACCAAACTCTTATTTGCCCTATACGACACCCGTGGGTAGAAAGGGGTTGTGACATTCTAAGCCGGCACTACGCGGCTTTAATCTTTATATTGACTTTACTGGAATTCAGTAAAACGGTTTACATTTCATATCAAAAGAGACCTTGCCTCATGAAAACTGTAACCTTAACGTCAGTCAGTACCATTAGCTATGTCAACAGTTTATTGGAAAATTGGACTGTCATTTTTATTAATAGGAAAATACTTTTCTTTTCGAAATTCTTCGTGGCTGTTTTATGTGTTAAATGATTTAACTTTACGCGTTTATTAGTGATAAATTATTATTATTATAACAGCATCATATAGACGAATAAGATACTTGATATAAACCTCGTTCAAATATCACATACATAAACTCACGGCTATATAACACAATAATGGGTAGCCAGAGCTTCAGAATAAGAAATGAATTTAGCCACAATTGAAAATTAAATAGGGGAATGATAAGACAAAAGATCGTTGGTGATGGGTCATCCGATTCAGAGTAAAAACCCTTAATCGCCTCTTACGTCACCATCGGCGCATCGGTAAAGAGCTTATTCCATTTGTCTGAATGAAGACGTCTGAGAGCCACAGAATCTGAATTCAGACTAGTAGAATAACGTTCAGAACGCTAGGCTTCTGAAAAGTAGACAAATTTGTGTAGTGGAATAACAAGCGTCTGCGGCAGTAACTTCGAAGGACGTCTGAATTCAGAAACGACAAAGTATAATGGAATAAGCTCTTTAGAAATAGTTTGCCGGGTACTGTCGGCGGCCTGTGTTGAAAAAAGTATGTCCATCTTATGTATCAAAACTAGACTGCCGACAAAAAGTTGACAGGGCGGCGACATTTTGTCGGGCAACGGCAGCCCGGCGGGCTCAGTGTGTATTGCAGTTAAGAAGACACTACACACCTATTCTTACATATCTGCCTACGTTTTAATGGCTTACTATCCATATTACATACACCCATATATTCTTGAAGCTCATATCGCCTCGGCACTTGTTCAGAACGGAAATTGAACCTCAGAGGCCATTAAGGACGTAGTGAGGGAATGATGACCTACTTGGATACGCTAGTGTTGGGGTATATAGCTGGAAAGCGCTGACTAAATTTAGTTTAGCTTAAAAACGCTGAGGAGAGGAAAATGTTGCGAATATTTTTGAAGGTTATTATGAAAGTTTACTATGATTTTGATGATAATTTTTAAAGACTACGTTGTTAAGAAATTCAAATTTTCATTTTCATTGTTATATTTGTAGGTAGCTGTGTAGTGTCGGCTTAGAATAGCACTACCTAATTTCTTCCGGTGGGTGTTTGTATTGACGCTTTTTGGGCGATAGGACTCGAGACCGATCACCAACCCAACACCCTTTATTTTAACATCTTTTCCCCACTCAACTTTCCAAAAGTGGCTGAGGAATTCCCAATGTCATAGCTCTGGCTACCCCTTTCTAGAGGTTATATTGGGGGGGGGGGTAGTATTTGTGGATTGCAATATTTCAGTGTTTGCCTCCAAGAATATTCATGACTAATTTACTAAAGTATCACTTTTGGTCTCGATATTATATCATTCAATAGCTGTATGTTAAAACCTCCATGAGAGACTATTATACTTGAGATATTCCAAGTTTAAATACGATTCTCACACATATAATGCTTTTTACATAAAATATTTCTTATCTCCAAGGATTTATTTCGAAGATTAGGTGACATAAATTCAAGAAAACTAAAGTAACACTGTTTTATTACATCTATGACACACATACGATATACATTTTGCTATCCGAATTCTCGGTGAAATTTAACTATCTAATAAACCATGTCTGTAAAAAATAAAGTTTTTCATATTTTCTGTCTTTCTGTTTGTTGATTTGTTCTTAATATCTGAAACAGCTGAATCATTCCGATCGTGTCATGTACGAAGGAGTAACTTTTTTCTATATCCTCAATTCTTAATTCAAGGTTAACGTCTTGATGGCAGAGGTACTAATACGTCTGAAAATCACGTCTGCTTATTGTGACCTTCTGTTCAGTACCCACGTTTTGCTTGGACAGTGAATCCACATGATAAGGGAGCATCCACCTAAGAAGGGGGCATCCACATAATAAGGGGGGCTCCCTTTCGCCGTTTTGTACTAATACACTGTCACAAGACTAAGTACAACTTAGCCATGTGGCTTACCTCACAATGTTTCTTTTTGGTAGCTAAATACATTGATAAAAATGTTTGCTTGCTCTAACTTTATCTTAGCTAAATCTAGCGCCAACCCCGCTAAAGTAAAGTAAAGTGCATTGAACGCTGCGATAGTGTGTTGTATTGTAATTAACTTTATTTACATTAAAGCAATAGAGGATCTATTCGTAGCTCAATAGTATGTAATGAAAATCCATAAGTTTAGAAGTTCAAGATGAGAACAGTTTAGTGTAGGGTTCAGTTTTTAAAACAGGCAGAACAACAGAAGTTATAAAAAGGTATATGAATTTGCGCTGAAAGATAAACTGTAATGCTGACACTGTCATAATCATTTAGTATAGGATATATATATTAACATAACATAAACGTTCACGCCGTTTATCCCCGAAGGGGTTGGCAGAGGTACCAATACTTCTGAACTCACATGGCAAGCGCCATCTAGTTGCCAGAGAAGGTACCCACGTTTTGCTTAGACAGTGTACTCACGTGGTAGGGGGCAGGCCTATCGCCGTTTTGTACGAATACACTGTCACATGACTATGTACAACTCAGCCATGTGGGTTTCCTCACGATGTTTTCCCTCACCGTTAACAACCATGATAATTTTATTTATATATATAGTATATAACATACTCACGGTTGTAAATGATAAAAAAAGCTAGCAGAGCTAAGAAATAGAAGTTGGAAATCTCTCGGCGGTATTTGCAAGTTGAATGGTGAAAATATTGTAACCAGAATGGATGGTAATGGATGTTCTCAATCCCCTAAATCCCGCGTACGACACTCACGGAAAGAAATAGGTTAGTATTATTCTAAGCCAACCCAAAACGATCACCCATCACAAACGGAAGATAACATCAAAATTGTTATGACAATCAAAACCACAGAAATCTAGTTTGCTGCAGCAAATATTAAATTGAGGATACGCGTGGGACTCGAATCTTGGCCAATTACACAATATAGGCCACGAGGTGTGCGAACTTGTATACATAACGACTGTATTCTCAAATAGGAATTGGCAGAGGTACAGAATCTCGTAAAAAGACAATTTCCTTATATATCGTGATAGCTTGGTGGGGAGCATCACCCCGTACACCGTCAAACAGAGAGGCGTGGGTTCGAATCCTGAGTCGGGCCTACACTAATGTGACTATTCTCAGGCCATATGAGTGGTTAATTTATCAAGGTTGTTAAATGTGTGGAAAAACTTCGTGAGGAAACGCACTTAGCTGAGTTATACTTAGACATTCTGATAGTGTATTGACACAAATTGTCGATAAACTTGCACTCTACCACTTGATTGCGGTGATCAACAAAATATAGATGTTCAAAAATATCAGTACGCTGCCTACCCTTCGGGGATTAACGGCGTGAGGGTTGATTGGTGTATGACATATCGTGGCAGAGGCTCAGCTAACTGTTTCTGTCATAACACAATTTTGCGCATCACTTGGTTCAAACCGCGCATATGGCCCGTATTAAATTACTACATTTAGGAACATCTGTTTACTGTCTTGGCTTTTTTGCGTGAATCGAACACTGGCATGACCACGTGAATACTTTGCACACATAGTAATGCTGCATTTTCCTGAAAAGGTAGCAAAGTACTACTTCTGAAGATCACGTGACATTTTGTCACCTGGTGCTCAGAATACAGCCGCCATCAATAATAAAGATTGCCTAAGGATACACAAGCCATCTTAATTAAGTAAAAAATAAAATAAAATAAAAAGCATTTATTTACTAGAGACAAGAGTAAATGAGGTGGTAGATCATTTTAAGTATACTTGTGCTTTTAAATATCATTGGGATAAGCAGGTATTGATTGCCACTTTGTACTGCCATGACATCTCCATTCCATCACATTAATCAATTTTATCATACATTCCCTATAATTATCCAAGTACAACATAATATTGCTGTGTAGTGTCGGCTTAGAATAGCACTACCCCATTTCTTCCGGTGGGTGTACGTAAGAGGCGACTAACGGATGTGGGGCTTTTAAGGGATTTTTGGGCGATGCGGTTGGAGACTCATCTCATCACCAACAACCTTTATTTTACCATCATTTCCCCACTCAACTTTCCAAAAGTGGCTGAGGAATTTTTAATTCCTTAGCTCTGGCTACCCCTTTTAGGGACTTATAGCTGTGAGTATATGTATGTATGCAACATAATTCAAATTGACTCTACCCACCACCAATCACTGAAATACACCATTTTTATAACATACATACATATAGTAAGGGGCAAAAATCCAAATGCCAAAAATGGGTAGCCAGATCTTCAGAGCTAGAAAACATCTCAGCCACATTAGGATTGGAAGTTGATAGGGGACAAGATGGTAGAAATAAAGTATCGTTGGTGATGGGTCTTCAACCGCATCGCCTAAAAACCACTTTAAATTCCCTTACCTTTAGTCGCTTCTTACGACACCCGTGGTTAGAAATGGCTAGTGACATTCTAAGCCGGCACTACACGGCAAACGAAACATAAGCTAGTGTTAATAGGCTATTTGACTGTAATAAAAATATACATTTCTTTTATTTCATTAGTCTTAATATTTCTTTTTGGAGCAATATGTAATAATGCGAGATAAAAATATTGCATTATTTCATTAAAATCCGTCTTCTAAAATAAGTAATTTTAATGCAACTGTCACGTGACTAAAAACGACCGTGATTGGCTATTTCTATAATGACGCAGATTGCACATAAACAGACTGTGTATCGCTTCGCTCATTGGTGTTTAATGCGGAATTGACGTCATTTGTGCTACAGCCGCCATATTACTTAAAATCGCGTTTTCGCGGCACATTTGAATATTGCATTTTCTTTTTCGATTTTTCAATAAAATAGCTAAAATGAAGACAGAAAAATATTTTTTTAGGGCTCCTTATAAACAAATTAACACCGTAAGATAGTTTTCAAAACTTAGTCAAATAGCCTATTTAACCCAACACTTAACAGTCATACGTCAACTTCAAGACAGTAATATTAGTAGTTCAACACAAACATTTTCGTTCAATTTCTCAACAGACCATCAGTCATATCCAACAAAGAGTTTCGTGACTACAGCGGTATTATTATGGACAACCTCTTTTGTTAACTCTTTGGGCTGGATAATATTGGATTACAACTACGAAATCAATGGCTGTTATTCATATCATTTATAACTATAGAATTGGGGAAAGTTATTAACAGATATGATTTTACATACATATATATAATATTGTCTATTAATCCCAAACATGGGTAGCCAGAGTGTCAGAGCTAGAAAATCCCCAGCATCATTTGGAAGTTGATAGGCGAGAAAATCGCTGTGCCTACACAGGCGCATAAACCTTTATCTCTTCTTCGTCTTAAAATGGTAGAACAACCACGAAGGACACACTTGGATCAAATAGAGAATATGGCTTAAAAAGCAGGAGCCTGAAGTCAGCAGAATAAAAGAGCATGTATGAAAAGATTGATGAATGAAGACGAAGCTCGAGAGGTAGGCCCAGATCGTACAAAGTGACGAACGATAGTCTCTGCCTAACCCAATGGAAACTAATGGCGTGAATTTAGGTATGTATGTTTACAGAAATGCAATTTAGCGATTCTCTTTAAACCTCATTAGTGTTGTTCATTTAGTTAGGTCATTTAGTAATCATAAAGATTTGTGAAATTCATCAGCCACTTTTGGAAAATTGAGTGGGGAAAAGATAGTAAAGTAAAAGTTCTTGGTAATGGGTCTCCAACCGCATCGCCCAAAAATCCCTTAAAAGCCCCAATACCGTTAGTCGCCTCTTACGTACACCCGCAGG